>JAHBBA010000834.1:0-14900 GCA_018806925.1 Skeletonema costatum | reverse complement strand
TGACATACACAATACCTGCGGGGGTAGTATTTCGTCACCCGATCAACAAACGTATGGTATTATCAGAGCATCAACCGTTATCTTGGAAGAGGAAGAGTCAAGGGAGCTCTAGAAGTGTATTGTACAAATTTGACATCCATGTCATTCCTGCTGGATACTTGAATTCAAGCGCACTGATTCAAGCTAGTCAAGAGCTAGCACTAGTACGATTGCGAAGTAAATGTAGTATGTTAGTTTGCCTGTAACGGTAAAGATAAAACTGTTAAGAGCTGAAGATCACTGTACAATTGAGGACTATCTGCAAGAACTTTGATTCGATAGTTGTTGTCAAGATAGAGAAGAGAGGACGGCCTGCCTAGATGTACCGTACTGTACCTCAACCTCATAGTGTGGAGGAAAGTCTTCTTCGCTCGGACTTCCGACACAAGGCTCTTAAACTAAAGCTCGTAAACAAGCGTTGATTGATCGTAGTAAGGCTTCCACGTCATACGATTATGTCCGCACTTATTGTACTCAGTTGTTGTATCTTCGTTCATACCAGGAGAGCAATCCAGATCCAGAGAAGAAGAAGCGAAGCAGCATGTCATGAATTCAATTCGCGGAATTTGAATTCGATATTCCCCATTCTAGACTTACGATAGCTCTGCACTTACTCTCGCTCTGACTTACTCCAGCTGCAGCTGCAGTCGATCGTTCCATCGAGCAGCCTATTCAACAATCCACGATGCGAGAAAAGGCATGTATGACATACACAATACCTGCGGGGGTAGTATTTCGTCACCCGATCAACAAACGTATGGTATTATCAGAGCATCAACCGTTATCTTGGAAGAGGAAGAGTCAAGGGAGCTCTAGAAGTGTATTGTACAAATTTGACATCCATGTCATTCCTGCTGGATACTTGAATTCAAGCGCACTGATTCAAGCTAGTCAAGAAGCTAGCACTAGTACGATTGCGAAGTAAATGTAGTATGTTAGTTTGCCTGTAACGGTAAAGATAAAACTGTTAAGAGCTGAAGATCACTGTACAATTGAGGACTATCTGCAAGAACTTTGATTCGATAGTTGTTGTCAAGATAGAGAAGAGAGGACGGCCTGCCTTAGATGTACCGTACTGTACCTCAACCTCATAGTGTGGAGGAAAGTCTTCTTCGCTCGGACTTCCGACACAAGGCTCTTAAACTAAAGCTCGTAAACAAGCGTTGATTGATCGTAGTAAGGCTTCCACGTCATACGATTATGTCCGCACTTATTGTACTCAGTTGTTGTATCTTCGTTCATACCAGGAGAGCAATCCAGATCCAGAGAAGAAGAAGCGAAGCAGCATGTCATGAATTCAATTCGCGGAATTTGAATTCGATATTCCCCATTCTAGACTTACGATAGCTCTGCACTTACTCTCGCTCTGACTTACTCCAGCTGCAGCTGCAGTCGATCGTTCCATCGAGCAGCCTATTCAACAATCCACGATGCGAGAAAAGGCATGTATGACATACACAATACCTGCGGGGGTAGTATTTCGTCACCCGATCAACAAACGTATGGTATTATCAGAGCATCAACCGTTATCTTGGAAGAGGAAGAGTCAAGGGAGCTCTAGAAGTGTATTGTACAAATTTGACATCCATGTCATTCCTGCTGGATACTTGAATTCAAGCGCACTGATTCAAGCTAGTCAAGAAGCTAGCACTAGTACGATTGCGAAGTAAATGTAGTATGTTAGTTTGCCTGTAACGGTAAAGATAAAACTGTTAAGAGCTGAAGATCACTGTACAATTGAGACTATCTGCAAGAACTTTGATTCGATAGTTGTTGTCAAGATAGAGAAGAGAGGACGGCCTGCCTTAGATGTACCGTACTGTACCTCAACCTCATAGTGTGGAGGAAAGTCTTCTTCGCTCGGACTTCCGACACAAGGCTCTTAAACTAAAGCTCGTAAACAAGCGTTGATTGATCGTAGTAAGGCTTCCACGTCATACGATTATGTCCGCACTTATTGTACTCAGTTGTTGTATCTTCGTTCATACCAGGAGAGCAATCCAGATCCAGAGAAGAAGAAGCGAAGCAGCATGTCATGAATTCAATTCGCGGAATTTGAATTCGATATTCCCCATTCTAGACTTACGATAGCTCTGCACTTACTCTCGCTCTGACTTACTCCAGCTGCAGCTGCAGTCGATCGTTCCATCGAGCAGCCTATTCAACAATCCACGATGCGAGAAAAGGCATGTATGACATACACAATACCTGCGGGGGTAGTATTTCGTCACCCGATCAACAAACGTATGGTATTATCAGAGCATCAACCGTTATCTTGGAAGAGGAAGAGTCAAGGGAGCTCTAGAAGTGTATTGTACAAATTTGACATCCATGTCATTCCTGCTGGATACTTGAATTCAAGCGCACTGATTCAAGCTAGTCAAGAAGCTAGCACTAGTACGATTGCGAAGTAAATGTAGTATGTTAGTTTGCCTGTAACGGTAAAGATAAAACTGTTAAGAGCTGAAGATCACTGTACAATTGAGACTATCTGCAAGAACTTTGATTCGATAGTTGTTGTCAAGATAGAGAAGAGAGGACGGCCTGCCTTAGATGTACCGTACTGTACCTCAACCTCATAGTGTGGAGGAAAGTCTTCTTCGCTCGGACTTCCGACACAGGCTCTTAAACTAAAGCTCGTAAACAAGCGTTGATTGATCGTAGTAAGGCTTCCACGTCATACGATTATGTCCGCACTTATTGTACTCAGTTGTTGTATCTTCGTTCATACCAGGAGAGCAATCCAGATCCAGAGAAGAAGAAGCGAAGCAGCATGTCATGAATTCAATTCGCGGAATTTGAATTCGATATTCCCCATTCTAGACTTACGATAGCTCTGCACTTACTCTCGCTCTGACTTACTCCAGCTGCAGCTGCAGTCGATCGTTCCATCGAGCAGCCTATTCAACAATCCACGATGCGAGAAAAGGCATGTATGACATACACAATACCTGCGGGGGTAGTATTTCGTCACCCGATCAACAAACGTATGGTATTATCAGAGCATCAACCGTTATCTTGGAAGAGGAAGAGTCAAGGGAGCTCTAGAAGTGTATTGTAC
Organism: Skeletonema costatum; assembly: GCA_018806925.1. Classification (NCBI taxonomy): domain Eukaryota; phylum Bacillariophyta; class Thalassiosirophyceae; order Thalassiosirales; family Thalassiosiraceae; genus Skeletonema; species Skeletonema costatum. The sequence goes on along the minus strand of JAHBBA010000834.1, from coordinate 11,800 downwards.
AAATTTGACATCCATGTCATTCCTGCTGGATACTTGAATTCAAGCGCACTGATTCAAGCTAGTCAAGAAGCTAGCACTAGTACGATTGCGAAGTAAATGTAGTATGTTAGTTTGCCTGTAACGGTAAAGATAAAACTGTTAAGAGCTGAAGATCACTGTACAATTGAGACTATCTGCAAGAACTTTGATTCGATAGTTGTTGTCAAGATAGAGAAGAGAGGACGGCCTGCCTTAGATGTACCGTACTGTACCTCAACCTCATAGTGTGGAGGAAAGTCTTCTTCGCTCGGACTTCCGACACAAGGCTCTTAAACTAAAGCTCGTAAACAAGCGTTGATTGATCGTAGTAAGGCTTCCACGTCATACGATTATGTCCGCACTTATTGTACTCAGTTGTTGTATCTTCGTTCATACCAGGAGAGCAATCCAGATCCAGAGAAGAAGAAGCGAAGCAGCATGTCATGAATTCATTCGCGATTTGATTCGATATTCCCCATTCTAGACTTACGATAGCTCTGTACACTTTACTCTCGCTCTGACTTACAGTTCTCAGATCCCTAGAAATCATCTTTTTTCGAATGGTCTGAAGGCCTCGTTCAAAATAAGTTTAAAGCTAGAGCGTTAGTTAGCGAGCACAGGCCACTGTGCTGCCAGTCGAATGAGCCGTTTCGCATGTCAAACGCACCGGAATCTCATTCTACTATCTCTTGCGAGTATTCCATGTGTTTGTCTGCTGTGCTGACTATCATACTTTTCGAGATATGGTCATTTCAAATTTTTGAATGGGCTGGTGGCCGCCGACGGGACGCCCTTGCGAATTGTATGCTAATATACATGTTCTTGTACTATTAATTCTTATTTGCATTCCTAAACGCAAGGTAGTTCGTCACCTCGTCTTTCATTGCTTGAGATAGCGGATCAACTGAGTTGATTTTCATCCACGATGTACCTTCTTCTCTCACCATGTCGTTGCGAGCAAGCCTAGCAGCCTCGTCCTGTTGGAGTAGTACCTTCATCTTGTCAAGCTCCATCGTCTCCAGAGGTGGCTCATTCAGGCGCAGCTGTACGTTATCAAGTTTGATTTCACGGAAGGCAATCTCTTCTCTGACAACGCTTTCGTTTTTGCGTTTCTTGGCGAAGTAACTGAGTGCTATGCCTCCTCCCACCGCAATAGGAATGAAAATATCTCCTCTACGCTGGTTCTTCGTGATATTCCTCGGCTTTTTCAGTTGCGGCCTCGAAGCCTTGCACTTTCTTCTCCCTTTCAACAGCACTTGTTTTGTTGTCAGATTTACGATAATGGTCGAATATGTCCTTGTACTTTTGCTCCCCAGCTTCCTCCACTGCTTTCTCAGCTTCTGCGAGAACACCCTCGACATGATTGAAGTAGCCGGTGATGCGCTCGGTTCCATTGACTCGTTTGACTTTCAGCTTCTCTTTCATAGTAGACCTTTCTTCTCTCTTCTTGTCTACAGACTCGCGATTGTATGGTTGATTGAGGGTGACAAAAATGACTACACGAACGGTTCGGCGAGCCTCTTTCACATTTGTTCTTGCCATTGCGTTGATCTCTTGCACCAAGCATTCAATCCGCTGTTGTTGCGAAGCATGGGGAGCAACCACTTCGCAGATTCGCTTTCTAACGGGATCATATTCGTCCGCTTGCTGCCATCTCGATCTATCAAGGAAGTTCACTACTTCTCCGACTCCAAGATTCGAAGAGTGAGTCTTTGATTTCTGCAATGAAGGAGTCTTCCAATATCACTCCTGGATCGGCATTCTTCGTCAAGCATATCATGCATGCGTCGATGCGGCATTCATGGCTTTCCCCGTAAGATTTTTGATTCTCAATCTCGAATTTCCTTCGTTGACCAAGCAAAGTTATCTGCTGCTAGATCTCCATCGTCAGAAGCTCTGAGCCAACGAATGAACTCGTGAGCTAGCCTCTGGATGTCCACCGATAATATAGGGAGTATCATTGTAGATGTCCACACATTCTCGATATGCTTTGATAAAGCTGGTGTTGTATTCCCGGAAGAAAGTATCAGTTGCCTTGTTCATGAACTCTAACCCACCCTTTTTGACATCACCTAGACTTGGCACCCAGCTAGCGAGGCAATGTAGGACGGAATCGGCATTTCTTGAAGTTATTTATCTCCATCATTTTCCTTCCAGCTCCTCCCTCATCAAGACGTCTGCTGAACAAAGAGCCGTGAGTTGTGACCATGACTATCCGAGACCAAACTGTGGATCATGTTGCCTCCAGAATCAAACCAAGAGTGAAGTAATATTTCGAATCCTTCTTTCTGGATATTTACCACAATCATAAAAATAAGTAGGGACCCGTTTGTCCTACCAAACTTTCAAGCGCCCTTTGGGAACAGTCCTTCCATCTTTTCATTAACCGCAATTGCAAGTTCCTCAACTCTTTGTAACTCCTTGATGGATCGTGTCGTCATCGTCCTTCTTGCTTTGTACGCATCCATTGCCTGAGGAAAACATCTCTGTCTTCTGCTTCCATCCTGCGCTATCTTCAATACTTCGAGAAGTTTAGAAAGTTACTTGTCGCGACTAGTTCATCCTCCTTGCTCGTTAAGCTTCCTGAACAAAGTAATAGCAGAGTATGCACAATTGGAAACAGTGGACTTGCCGAGTCCCTGTGCGCCAAACTCACTTTTACACAGCGTTTTTCAAACGGCTTAGACAGAGCATGCATGATGCATCTAAGAGACTTTGGAGTTCTGTCATGACCCCTAGCTCAATGAGTTTAGGGTGGATGTGCTGGACAGCTCCTCCTCCACCAGTAGTCCCCGGTTAGGCCATTAATCTTGATATCCGGTCTAAGGAGTGACTTGATAGGTGCTACACTCTTCTTAATTGCAGCAGCGATTTCGGCGGAAGATTTGCCGCAAGTATCCACTCAGGGCTAATGACCGATTGTTGGATTTGCCATCTTTGTCCGTTTACTCCGAAATGGAACACCTTGACCATATGTTCACACCCCTTCCGCTGACCACCGTCCGTTGTCATTGTGAGATATTTTACTCCGCTAAGATTTATTCGTCTGCAATTGCATCATGACAAGGTGTGCAGCAACGTGGTACTCATATTCAGCGATCGTCGATTCACCTGGGCACCCATTCGCAATGCTTTCAGTGCTGATTTCACTCTCCGTGATCCCTATTGAGCGAATCAGGACTAGCGCTGTAGCAGCAATGAGTGTGACAGTGCCATTATCAGATCCACCACTGTTCTGTAGACTGACAGCAGACAGGAAACGAAGATATCGCGATTGAAACACCGTCTTTCCTCGGCCTTCTTTGAACAATTCCATCAGGTTGTCAATCATCTTTGCCTTCTTTCTCAACGAGGACAAATAGTTCTTCTGTACGACATCAAGGCTGTATGGAACGTTGTGAATAGTATCCTTGCCAATCGTTACATCACGACACTTCTTCGTGTATTCCTTTCTTTCATTGTCAGCACGTTGATTCGATGCATCTTCCTCGTGTTCAGCTCGCTCCATCTCGCCGTCTCCATTAGCTGGTACAGGAGTATTGGCAGGTAATTCTGGCGTAGGAGCAGCTGTTTGATCAACATCTGCTGGCTGTTCATTGGATGTTTGCTCTTGCTCGACTGCGGCAGTTACTGTTGCCGCTGACGGTTTCTTTGACGGCGGCTTCTCCGATGATGGCGATGGTGGGCGCTTATTAGTTGATTTATCCTTAGCCTTCTTCTCGTGATCCTTCTTGAGTTGCTTCCCCAATACTTCTTTCACCTTTTTATCGATGATTGCACAGTCCGCGATGCTCTTGCCGACAAAGGGGTTGATTGCTTCTGCAGCTTTCACAGAATCAAACCAACCGATTGCAGTAATGTATGGACCGCCCAGAAGCCTGTGCGCTTTGTAGACGAATAAAACGCTCTTGCCCTCGTGCCCAATACTCATGTCCTTCAATTGCAATGAATATCTGCTCTCTCCACCCGCCGCAAAAGCCTTTGCCACCGTATCGGCATCGATGTCGACGCCACATTTCTCACTAAGAATGATACTGAGCGCTTGGTCAGTGAAGAATTGATTCTGTAGAGTGGAATTATCATTGAATAAAGAGACAATTGCTTTCCGAGTTGCTTTCTGTAGCGCCCCTGTGGACAGCGACGGCATCTTCCATACTGGGTGTCATTGAAATGATGCTTTGAATGAGTGTCGGCGGCAATCTTTTTTTGCGTATGTAGGTACGTAAATCAAGTATGAAGTAGACCACTAGCGCAGAGCACTCGTACACCTTCCACATGATGAGATAACATTGCCAATCAACCCCCATCATCACCAACATCATCCAAGAGGCATACCACCGCATAAATACTATTCTGACAGTCCCAACGATGTTATTATCGGTTCAAAGCCCCCTACAGACACCCCTGACGAAAGGGTATCAAGAGACATACTTGTGCGACGTTATTCACGATATAAAGCTGTTTGAGCCTGCTGGATAGTAGTAGAGTGAGTGTCGATGCTGCACAAGATGATGTGTCGACCACCAAGGGCGAATACAAGCCGTCGAAGAACAAGTCCCACCGGCGGCCCGTCGGCGGCCACCAGCCCATTCAAAAATTTGAAATGGTCATATCTCGAAAAGTATGATAGTCAGCACAGCAGACGAACACATGCCATACTCGCAAGAGATAGTAGAATGAGATGCCGGTGTCATCGATGTTGTGAACATGATGGTTTGCATCTTCGACTATTACACTATTTGGCCACAGTGGGCGCTAACAATCCTCTCTAGTTTAAAGAATCAATTTTTTTTTCGAACGAGGACCTTTAGGGAATCGTTTTTCTCACAAAACAAAGATGATTTTCTAGGGATCTGAGGACACTGTAGGACTTTACTTCCAGCCTGCAGCTGCAGTCGATCGTTCCATCGAGCAGCCTATTCAACAATCCACGATGCGAGAAAAGGCATGTATGACATACACAATACCTGCGGGGGTAGTATTTCGTCACCCGATCAACAAACGTATGGTATTATCAGAGCATCAACCGTTATCTTGGAAGAGGAAGAGTCAAGGGAGCTCTAGAAGTGTATTGTACAAATTTGACATCCATGTCATTCCTGCTGGATACTTGAATTCAAGCGCACTGATTCAAGCTAGTCAAGAAGCTAGCACTAGTACGATTGCGAAGTAAATGTAGTATGTTAGTTTGCCTGTAACGGTAAAGATAAAACTGTTAAGAGCTGAAGATCACTGTACAATTGAGGACTATCTGCAAGAACTTTGATTCGATAGTTGTTGTCAAGATAGAGAAGAGAGGACGGCCTGCCTTAGATGTACCGTACTGTACCTCAACCTCATAGTGTGGAGGAAAGTCTTCTTCGCTCGGACTTCCGACACAAGGCTCTTAAACTAAAGCTCGTAAACAAGCGTTGATTGATCGTAGTAAGGCTTCCACGTCATACGATTATGTCCGCACTTATTGTACTCAGTTGTTGTATCTTCGTTCATACCAGGAGAGCAATCCAGATCCAGAGAAGAAGAAGCGAAGCAGCATGTCATGAATTCAATTCGCGGAATTTGAATTCGATATTCCCCATTCTAGACTTACGATAGCTCTGCACTTACTCTCGCTCTGACTTACTCCAGCTGCAGCTGCAGTCGATCGTTCCATCGAGCAGCCTATTCAACAATCCACGATGCGAGAAAAGGCATGTATGACATACACAATACCTGCGGGGGTAGTATTTCGTCACCCGATCAACAAACGTATGGTATTATCAGAGCATCAACCGTTATCTTGGAAGAGGAAGAGTCAAGGGAGCTCTAGAAGTGTATTGTACAAATTTGACATCCATGTCATTCCTGCTGGATACTTGAATTCAAGCGCACTGATTCAAGCTAGTCAAGAAGCTAGCACTAGTACGATTGCGAAGTAAATGTAGTATGTTAGTTTGCCTGTAACGGTAAAGATAAAACTGTTAAGAGCTGAAGATCACTGTACAATTGAGACTATCTGCAAGAACTTTGATTCGATAGTTGTTGTCAAGATAGAGAAGAGAGGACGGCCTGCCTTAGATGTACCGTACTGTACCTCAACCTCATAGTGTGGAGGAAAGTCTTCTTCGCTCGGACTTCCGACACAAGGCTCTTAAACTAAAGCTCGTAAACAAGCGTTGATTGATCGTAGTAAGGCTTCCACGTCATACGATTATGTCCGCACTTATTGTACTCAGTTGTTGTATCTTCGTTCATACCAGGAGAGCAATCCAGATCCAGAGAAGAAGAAGCGAAGCAGCATGTCATGAATTCAATTCGCGGAATTTGAATTCGATATTCCCCATTCTAGACTTACGATAGCTCTGCACTTACTCTCGCTCTGACTTACTCCAGCTGCAGCTGCAGTCGATCGTTCCATCGAGCAGCCTATTCAACAATCCACGATGCGAGAAAAGGCATGTATGACATACACAATACCTGCGGGGGTAGTATTTCGTCACCCGATCAACAAACGTATGGTATTATCAGAGCATCAACCGTTATCTTGGAAGAGGAAGAGTCAAGGGAGCTCTAGAAGTGTATTGTACAAATTTGACATCCATGTCATTCCTGCTGGATACTTGAATTCAAGCGCACTGATTCAAGCTAGTCAAGAAGCTAGCACTAGTACGATTGCGAAGTAAATGTAGTATGTTAGTTTGCCTGTAACGGTAAAGATAAAAACTGTTAAGAGCTGAAGATCACTGTACAATTGAGGACTATCTGCAAGAACTTTGATTCGATAGTTGTTGTCAAGATAGAGGTAGTGAAACCTGGTCGTGAAATGGTCAGATGAGTCAGATGCCGGGTGGTCTGCCAGACATCCAGTGATCTGCTAGATCTGGCGCGTACGATTTGATGTGCATCAAATCGTCACTCTTTGCCAAGAGCGTTGCTTCACACATGATTCTTAGTGAAACCTGGTTCGTGGAAATGGTCAGATGCGTCAGATGCCGGTGTCTGCCAGACATCCAGTGATCTGCTAGATCTGGCGCGTACGATTTGATGTGCATCAAATCGTCACTCTTTGTGAGCTCTTTTGTGAAAAGCATGAGAGATCATGGTGAAGCAACGCTCTTTGATGAGCAGTAGCACTGGAGAGGTGCCTAAAGTAATGAATAGACGGCCTCTATCGCAGTAGTGCGAGAGAGTGTCCGCGCCTGCGGGAATATCCTTCGTATATAGTGTAGTTTGTAGTAGCTGTGTTACCATCTAACACGTGGTGAGTGAGCTGTAACATATCGACTGTTACAGCATAGTGTTGCCCAAACATGCGGCCTGTATCCATGCAAGGATTGCACGGACGTATGTTTTAGTTTATCAGACCCAAGCTCTGCATGGCATTGTGCTTGGCATCTTGGCGTTCTGCTTCGTGTTTGCACCGTGATGGTGATAGAGTTCAGAGGTAGAATGAATCCGGAGAGTTCTAGCGGAGCTGGAGCTGGATGAAGATTGAATTGCCTTCGGAAAGAATGATGAAGGAATTTAGAATCGTCTCTTTATGTGGATAAGAGATGGAAGAAGCCAGAACTGTGATGATACGAAGTATATGAGAATATGATGGAGTTCATGTAAGTTTTGGAACGATTATTGTTGGTGGGAGATCTGGATGACAGATTTCATTAGGCCAAAAGAAGAATTGCCTCAACAACAAGGGAATAACTTCCCTTGGCGTAGAGAAGAAACGTGTGATTACCTGTTGTCTGCATGGATAAACAAGCGCAAGAGAATAAACAGAGACGTCTGTATGTCTAGTCGTGTAGAGAGATGAGTAGACAATACTCCAAGGATAACTTCTTTGACACTGGTACAGTATGTAAGATGACTGCACGATCGTCCGTTAGTTGAACTAAACGTCCTGCGGCGAGCCTAAGAAACCCGATCGTGGTGTAAGAATCTCTAGGGTACATAACCCAACCAAAGTTGACCCTAATCACATGTTTTAAGGTGATGTAGACGTGTTAGCAAGATACGCAATGATTGAATGCGCGGAGAATGGTCACGCACATCCTCGGGAGCAATTGTCCTTGGATTGTAAGTCGCTTCAATCACTACATCATAACAGAGTTTACGCTCTATTTGAACGCAAAGAAAGAATCTGCCAGTGGGACTTCATGCCACTGTGGACGCTGGGCGATCGGATCTTTTAAGTTGTGAGGTAGGTATTTGTATCGTCTTCTGCCGTATCTCACAAGAGTTCCATTGAAGCGTCTGGACGACAAGTACGCGAAGAAAGCGTGAGTGTTGTCATAGTTACACCAAAGAAGAAACGGGTCGGAATAGACCGCCCGGGGTTGTCCACAGATTAGAGCGACAGCAAAGAAGTACCAGCCTCAGTGTTAACGGTTGCGTTGCTAAGAGTGATAACGCAGATGGATGTGTTCGATTGTTAAATTGACCACACCCAAGGGGACGAGTAAAAGAGTATAGAAGACATGAGCGCTGGTACAGCATCTTACGTTAGACTTGGGTAGTTGCATTGATTATATGTGCAGGGGATGCATATCATGAATCTATTCGTGGCTTGATTAACATCAGCCTGCAGTGTCGGACGGAGCGCATGCATCAGTCTTAGGATTGTTGGCAGCGTGCTTAGTGCCAGGGGACAAGTAGTATTGACAACTTGCATTTAGCAGCAGCTGTATGTAAGTTGAGGGGACGTTGGAACTGAGATGTTAGGTTCCATACATCGCCTGACTTGATGGGAATGCCGTGAACAGTACGTAGGGTGAACATTGACAAAGTATGGAGTTTTGTTCTGTGCTAGTCAAGATTGAATAGCTCGGTTGAACAAATACGTCAGCTCATTTATATCAATGTGCCTTCAGTGATGTTGGCATCGATGTATCAAGAGATGGAGTTCGTATATTGTTACCTTGCTCGACTTGACGTGACGTGCAGAGCAACCTTTCCCGATTGTATCCCAGAAACGTGAAGTCACAGGTTGACTGAACAGTACCGGATGTTCATGGATATGAAATCACGACATATGCCGATGAGATATGGAATCTTGCACGTTGCTGGGAGCCTGGTAGAATCAGCACGAGCAGGTATATATCAAGAGTCTGGGGATATAAGATATTCAGTGCAATGTTACTACTGGTATCAACGTGTCATTTGGATGCGTTGGTGGATCAGTGGCATTGGCTTGAGGGGACGTTCGCCGTTTGACTCGTTGATATGATACATGAGTAAGATGTAGCTTTGAGTGCATTCAAGCTCGATGGGTGCTGCGTTAAGTATTGTTGGGATCTATGGCTCTGATCTGCAATACGTCGAATGCGGTTGAGCGACTTGCATGGCTGCAATGTCCTAGCATTAGAATGGGGACAACAGATTCTTCTGAATGTACGTGAGTTGCATTCAACAGGGGACACTGAATTTTGGATGTACGTGAGTTGCATTTGCATCCAACAGGGGACACGAAAATGAATGTACGTGAGTAGCATTCAACTGGGGTCAAATGGAAACGAGTGCTTGTTTGAGTAGCAGCGGAACACTTGGTAAGATTCGAGATGTAACTGCATAACTCTGCCTGCGACTCATAATCCTTTGCATGACCAAGCGAGATATTATCCTAACGGAGTTAGAACTGCGGTCGAAGTGTCGAAGGACTTGATGTTGCGAAATGTCAAGTAAGAGTCGGCGTGGCAGCAGTATTGTTTCGTTGACTTTCATTAGTTGGGAAAACGAACGAGTTTTAGATTTTTGATGGACATGTTTGGATACTAGACGAATCATTTTGCGATGAAGTCAGTGTATACAATCATGACCAAGGGGACTAGTGAAACCTGGTCGTGAAATGGTCAGATGAGTCAGATGCCGGGTGTCTGCCAGACATCCAGTGATCTGCGACGATCTGGCGCGTACGATTTGATGTGCATCAAATCGTCACTCTTTGTGAAGCTCTTTGTGAAAAGCATGAGAGATCATGGTGAAGCAACGCTCTTTGATGAGCAGTAGCACTGGAGAGGTGCCTAAAGTAATGAATAGACGGCCTCTATCGCAGTAGTGCGTAGAGAGTGTCCGCGCCTGCGGGAATATCCTTCGTATATAGTGTAGTTTGTAGTAGCTGTGTTACCATCTAACACGTGGTGAGTGAGCTGTAACATATCGACTGTTACAGCATAGTGTTGCCCAAACATGCGGCCTGTATCCATGCAAGGATTGCACGGACGTATGTTATTACGAGAAGAGAGAGACGGCTACTGCTCATCAAAGAGCGTTGCTTCACCATGATCTACTCATGTTTTCACAAAGAGCTTCACAAAGAGTGACGATTTGATGCACATCAATATCGTTACGCGCCCAGATCGTCGCAGATCACTGGATGTCCTGGCAGACACCTCGCGGCATCTGCACTCATCTGGACACAAACTTTTTCACGCACCAGGTTTCACTACTGCGAAGAGGATCTTTGCCCCATTCTGAGCGCCACACCCTTTTAGCCATGTAGCACAACTCATAAATATACATATTGTATGCCCCCCTGCAGTATCAGGCTTCTAATATCTTGAACAGCTGCATGGTGAACAAGAAGACTGAGCACGGTGGGGATTGGGGCACATGAAAGTTTAAGAAATTAATTCTACAACACATCACTACTATTCATGTTTGACACGAGTCTCATAAGCATTGAGTACATCTGCTTTTGCTTTATCAAAGCCCTATGGTTCTTGGCTCAAACCTCACCTGGAATCTGTATGACAGATGGGAAGTGGCCAATGACAAAATCCATTGGCTATAGCATACTTGGGAGGTTTGCTGCCTTTCTTCTTCGCTTTTGATGGCTGCATGCTAGAGTTGCAAGATTGGCAACACTCAAAGTTGTCGCCTTCGCGATATGCTCTAGGAGATAAAAGGAGGCCGTCTAGTCCTTCCACTGAATATTGCTCTACCAACAGGGGATGCAAAGGTTTGCGATAGAATTCATCATACGCAACTACACTTATGCGATGTCGATTTTCCTCAAGTCTTTTTGTTGATATATTGCACACCTTCTCTTCACCAATGATTACTCTATCACATACAACACATACTGTAGCCTGGTGTGTTCCAAGAGGAGACTTTGGGGCACCTCTTTTAGGTAGTGATTTCTTGGGAGGAGTACTAGCAGTCCCCATGATGAAGTTGGTTCTTGGAGTGATGGTTAGTGATGCCGCAGCTGAATGTGAGAAATCAGAATGTCACAGATGTATTAATACGGCAGTAGTCACTTGCAGCAACCACGTCGAGGAGTGCAGCTAGAAAAATGGAATGTATACATGAAATTGGCGGTCTAGAGAGCGATTGGGGATTTGTTACTTAGACGACTTACTATCAAAACTGGTGCCGTTGCAGCCTGGCTGTGCTAGCCATGCCTTCTGGAGCTGAGGGGACAGACAGCGAGCGCGGCCAACGCGGGCCGCTCGGGGCCTTGTACTGGTACATCATAACTGCCTTGTTACTGTGTTAGTGTTTTTTTTAAGGGCTTACCACTACTCTAAAGTTTGCCTCGATGCAATGCTAGGTGTTGTGTGTTGTGTCTTCGTGTGTCTTTCTCGCGATCTCAGTGCAGCGCTAACCTAACTTTCGTTCCTCTTGTCTCGCAGTAGCTCTCTGTTCTTTTTCGCCCAGGTTTAGTGCGCTCGATCGACACCCCCCCCCACCAGGCTCGGCCCCATCTAGTTATTTGAAACGTAGGTAAGATTGCAAATGGTCGTAAAGTAGATGTAAAACTACCTACACGCCAGCCAGTTAGATTGGACGGAAGACAGACGAATAG